>JASPKZ010005323.1:0-24926 GCA_030220185.1 Diploptera punctata
GTCACAAAAGCTGAACAAACGCAAATCAAAGTAGTATCTATGGACTTTGTTGATTATAACAAATAGAATGTTACAATCTTTTGGAATCCAACTGAATACACTGAAATTAAATCTGACCCACTTCCGAATGCATTCAAAGAGGTGGACCAACACCCTAAAGGAATGTAAACAATATTCTAACCCAAACAAAAAAAAGTTTTACCTAAAGGTTCCCCAACCCTAAAAACCCTAATATGCACGGCCTCCCGAAAACACATAAGGCAGGAAACAAAAATTGAGACCCATTATGAACTGTATAGGGGTCCCCTACATACCAAATAGCTAGATGGTTATGTAGCGAATTACAAGAATATGGGAGGGTTTGAGAACCTTTCAATCGACAATTCATTGGAATTGATAGAGGATTTTAAGCATACAGAAGTAGATCCAACAGACAGGTTAGTTTCTTTTGATGTAGTTTTTCATTGTTTCCCAGTGTCCCAAGAGAAACCACCATTGATATTCTGGAAAAAATGGTTTAACGAACAATAATTTGGAAAAGGAAAGAGAGAGAAAGTACATCATTTTGACAAAATTGTGCCATCGAAACAAATGTTCTGTTCATTACAATGGAAATACTACAAACAAAATTTTGGACTTTCCATGGGGAAACCCCCCTATCTTCCCTTTCTGGCCCAATTTATTCACGGGTAGTTTTGAACAGAAAATATCACAAGGTGACACCCATTAACTTTCAAATTTTGGCGTAGATATGTTGACGATATAATAGCCATATTAAAACCATTAAACAAATAGAAGATGCCTTTAAAACTCCTGAACCTTCAGAGCAAAACTGTTAAAATTCACAATGGAAACAGTGAAACTGACAGACAAATCTCATTTTTGGATCTAACCCTAACTAGAAACGAAAAAAAACACAAAATAGAATTTGGAATATACAGAAAGAACACACATAAAGATAACTACATTAGGCATCAGGATTCAACCATTTCACTCAACAAAAGAGCTGTATTCATAGCCTAACACACAGATTGGTGAATGTACCCCTGAACCGTGAAAAATATGAAAAAGAAAAAAGGAATAACATAATTAAAGTAGCAATAGAATATGGTTATGAAGAGAACATGGTACACAAGAAAATAAATAAGTTTTAAAAGGCAAAAAAGTAATTATGAAAGCACACTTAAAAAAACAAACAGAAGAGAACATAAGATTCAAAAAATTCACTTACCATCCTGTAAAACACCACAAGTTCCAGAAAAATTTCAATAAGTTTAACATTCGATTGGCCCCAAAGAATGAATACAGCCTAAACAAGATAATTAAAACCAACAAAAAAAATGAAAAATTGGAGAAGAATATAAATCAGGAATATATCAGATCAAATGTCAAGATTGCGACAAAAATCTATACAGGAAAAACAAAAAAGAAATTTAAAAACTAGATTGAAGGAACACCTTAGAAATGTAAAAAAGGGTGAAGTGGACAAGTCAGCAGTAGCAGCCCATGCTTGGTCTGAAAACATTTAATTGATACAGAAGCTAGCCTAATCAAACAAACAGATAAACTAAAGGCATCACGGTCTGGGAAAAAATCCATATCCAAAAAAAACAAAAAAGGACAAAACTCATGAATTTTGAAACTCCCGCAAATTTTGACCTGATCCAGAGGTTCATCGGTCCACCGATAGAAGTAAGAAGGAAACCGCAAGAAAGAAACGACATAACACCGGTCGACCAGAGGCGCTACTGACGATGGCGATAAGCTCCGAAACTGCAGTATAGAAGAAAAAGGATATGAGGTGAGGTAATAAAAACATTAATTTAATTCTTAAATTAAACCTCATAGTGGTTCTTTCCCTGTTGAAAGTTAAATAAAAAAGGAAAAGGAAAGGTGTTTAGTCATAAAATGAGAAACAAGGATATTCTAAATGCATTTTTTTGTTTAATTTGCCAAAGAGCTGCTTGAATTATTTTTTTATAACAAGCAAATCAAAACTAGGGGTGTGCAGAAGGATTATTGTCTAATTATAAGAAGAGGACCCTTTAACAGGTTATATTGAGGGACTTAATGAAAGCAATCTGGATAATAATTAGCAATCCAATCCCTTCCTTCTTCATAGTGCCAGCTGTTATATTGTTTATGTATTATGAACTAACAGAATTGTGGTTATCATCAAATAAACACTGGTTCAACCTGATTGAGATACTGACTGAGATGGATACATTTCTTTTTAGTATAACAGCCTCTCTTTTCTTTTATTCCTCCTATTTATACTCTCTTGGATAGCTCTTATTATTTTTTTTTAGATGGTATTAGAGCATTCGAGGTTTAGGAGATCTTTTCTTATTAAGTATCTTTCTTTTACTTTCATTTTGTTTGTTCTTTAGAAAACTTATTCTTATAATCATGTGCAGATTTATGCTTGATAGTGCGAGAGCGTTAACTTTTTAAGCAAACAAGGGGAACACTCCAAATATATTATCTACACCTAGGTTATGAATTTTTTCAGAGCTTACCTATAGTTTACATAAAAAATTCACCAGTCAACTCTTCATGAATTTTAACTATGATATGGGCTCATGTCATCAGCTTACAGCTGTATACACACAGTGAAAATGACGATGAATGAATAATTTGAATCCATAGGACTATTTAACCAGTCAAGTGTCAATGACGTAATAACTCGTCATAGCATTTCATTTCTCTGTTCAACTGTTACTTCACTGAGTTTGAATTACCAAATATTTATATTTATTATTAATTTAACACCTTCTCATAGAAGGATAAATATATTTGAAGAGAAAAATTTTCGCTAGACCGGGACTCGAACCCGGGACCCTTGGCTTTCCGGGCCAAGTGCTCTACCAACTGAGGCTACCGAGGCGAGTTACGATCTAGACGCAAATTTTTCTCTCATGTATGTTGTAATTTCCCCTTCGCGCCCAAATGCTTGAAACCATAGCTTCTATCTTTGCAAATGGCGGCTTCTTAGTTAAGAAGACATTTATTGGGATTTAACACTACTTTAAGCCAGTAGGGCTTCTATTGACGATTTTTATTATTAATTTAACAACTTCTCATAGAAGGATAAATTATATTAGAAGAGAAAATTTTTCGCCTAGACCGGGACTCGAACCCGGGACCCTTGGCTTTCCGGGGCCGTGCCAAGTGCATTCTACCAACTTTTCTCTTCAAATATAATTTATCCTTCTTAGAGAAGTGTTAAATTAATAATATAAAAATCGTCAATCGAAGCCCTACTGGCTATAAAGTAGTGTTAAATTCCCATAAATGTCTTCTTAACTAAGATCCGCCATTTGCAAAGATAGAAGCTATGGTTTTTAGCATTTGGGCGAGGGAATACAACATACTTAAGAGAAAAATTTGCATCTTAGATCGTAACTCGCCTCGGTAGCTCAGTTGGTAGAGCACTGGGCCGGAAATGCCAAGGGTCCCGGGTTCGAGTTCCCGGTTTCTATGCGAAATTTTTTCTCTTCAAATATAATTTATCTTCTATGAGAAGTGTTAATTAATAATATAAATCGTCAATAGAAGCCCTACTGTTGTATAAGGTAGTGTTAAAATTCCAATAAAGTGTCTTCTTAACTAAGAAGCCGCCATTTGCAAAGATAGAAGCTATGGTTTCAAGCATTTGGCGCGATGGAATTAACAACATACATGAGAGAAAAATTGCGTCTAGATCGTAACTCGCCTCGGTAGCTCGTGTTGGTAGAGCACTTGGCCCGGAAAGCCAAGGGTCCGGGTTCGAGTCCCGGTTCTAGGCTGAAAATTTTTCTCTTCACATACCATATTTCTTGTCAATTTTATCCAAATTGGGTAGAAATAAAAGTTACTCAACAGTGTTGTAAGAATTATATTATTACAAGCTAATTTTAGTGTGTATGGGATAGTTGGTTGCCCTAGTATACGTAATGAAATAATATCCATTTCTTTTGAAAAAATCTCATTATCTCTCTTTATATGCTTTGCATAAACTTCGTATGTAATGTGTGTGCTATGTTTCACTCTTGCAGACAATATTTGTCCACTAATGCTTGGAGTTAGAATTGTAATTCGACATTGACAATGTGGTATCTCTCAATTTCCTTTTGAAGCTGTCAGGCCAGTTTACTTTGCCAGAATTTCTACAAGGGCTTGTTTTTATGAGGGTGAAAGACTCATGATGTGATGTATTTTGCTATACTGTGTGTAAACCAAAGAATATTTTCTAAACTTTTTTTTACTAATTTATGTTTGCTAAGTAAAAAAAAAGTATTACTGCAATTGTAAATTAGGACTAAGTATTATTCTTACTGACTCAAAAACATGCAAGAAATACAGAGTTTAAAAATTAATGGAAGCTAAAAGAAAAAATAACACTGTACTATACTTACAGTTTTAGCAATAAGGTATCCAATTTACTAAAATAATGTTAATGTCACTACTTGCACTATTTACAAAATTAATAAAGTTTTCTATAGTCAATCACTGTATGAAATAGTTCAACAATAGCAACAATCCAACAATAATATTATTTCCTCATTGTTAGTCTCTCTCCATTCTGTTACTCTAAATTTTGATTCTATGCTGTTCTTACTCTGTAAAAAAAAATTCTGCATTTCTATTTGTTTCTGTTAAATTTTTTCTAACAGCTGAATTGAAATATACTGTTCAAGATTTTCTAAAGAGTCTTTTGAGTTTTTTACAAGTACCTGAACCCAAGGCATACCGATAATTTCAAATTTGGACCCATTTGAATGGATATTATTCCAACTGGAACTTACGTCTCCACTATTTAGGCCTATGCTATTGACATCCCGATCTGACCTCCCTTCCAGCTCTAAATTCCACAAACATCACAAATATTATTACCTTTGTCGTCAGAGGATTCTTCTATTGAAACATCACCGACAAAACTTGTATCTAAATAACTCACTGGCACTATCGAAACCATAGGTTCATGGCCACGCAGACATAAGCTCTCCAAACATTCCTATTCTGAGCTAATGTTTTCCAATCATTCCCTGTATAATCTACTTCCCTCAAATCATGGATAATGTTATTCTCCCACCTCATTCTTGATCTACCAACTGGGCATTTTCCCTCTGTGTTTCCTACAAGAAGCTTCCATGCACGCCTTTCATTCCCCATGAAAAAAAACTTGCATCTAACTAACTCACTGGCACAATCGAAACCATAGGTTCATGGCTGCACGGTCATAAGCTCTCCTAACATTCCTATTCTGAGCTAATGTTTTCCAATCATTTCCTGTAAAATCTACTTCCTTCAAATCACATTTAATGTTATTCTCCCACCTTATTCTTGGTGTACCAATTGGGCGTTTTTGCTCTGGTTTTCCTACAAGAAGCCTCCATGCACGACTTTCATTCTCCATGAAAATACTTGTATCTTTCATAATCAGAAATGTTTTTGATTAAATCGAAATCAATAGATTCTCTTAGAACACGCTGTTTTTCCTAGCTGGCATCATGAATTCCAAACACTATATAATATGAAATTTAACTAGTCAGATGCCTTCCTTTGGCCAGCAACCAATCGAAGGGACTATTATTATGCTTTCAAGTCTTATATGAGAATTTTCCAGAAGGATCAAACTATTTACGCTGGAGGGAAAATTTTCTATAGGATCGTAACAGGCCTTGGCCTAATACTTGGAAGGAAGAAGAAGAAAAAAACTAGTCAGACCCCAAAAACACATAATGGTAAACTATTGAAAACTGAAGAAAGATGTTTCACAATACCCAACAAACACTCTGGAAAACAAAATAAAGTGATTTCTACCCCTCCACAACTATATGGTTTTTGTCAGGACTTGTGAGAAAACTCCCTGACGTAATATTCCGTCATTGCCACACGAGTGGTAGCGGTAAAAATTTAAAGCGCAACTTGACTGGTTAAACATGTAATTGATAAGAAGTAACATAATGAGTTTTTATCAAATAAATTAGAGATTTAAAGAGCCAATGAAAATTTTTATATATTTCTTTATAAATATAATAAAATGGTTAAGGAGAGTAGGCATTTATTTAGATAATGCTAATTTAATTTAATTTAATCTACTATTATTATTTCTGATATATAAAATTATTTAAGATGAGAAAAGTAAGTAAATTTATACTTTTAAGAAAATTAATCACAAGATATGTTGACAATCTACTAATAATATATGAAAATGATAATCGCACAGAAAAACAAATATTAACAGAACTGAATAACATGCACAAAAACATAAATTTCATAGAAGAACTAGAAAACAATAACTCTATCAATTATCTGGATCTAACAATCACCAAACACCAAATTAGCAACAGTTTAGTATATACAGAAAACCCACTTGCAACACAATTGCCATAAACACAAGATAAAGCAAGACATCCTTTCCAACAGAAAATGAGCACCTTCATCAGCCTCATTAATAGAATGCTCAAATTACCGTTAAGTAAAAACCAATTACAATAAAGAAATGAAATACATAAAAACACTGGCAATCAAAAATTAATATAACCAACAAAAAATCAACAAACTAATAAGAAAACAAGTATTAATAAATACAACTAAACTGGATAAAGAAAACAAATGAAAACAAACCAAAATGGATAACCATCACATATACAGCAAGCAAACCAATAAAACTGGCCAAAAAACAATAAAAAAAACGTGACAAAAACAAGAATAGCATACAGATCTAATAATAAATTAATCAACATTATATCAAATAAAATAGAAGACAGCAGCATATATATAACAATACAGGATATATAAACTTAAAAGTAATAGCTGTGAAAAATTTTATATTGGACATACAACCAGACATTTTAAAATAAGATATGATCATTTCACTGATTTCATAAAAAATGGAGACAAATCAAGTTTTGCTAAGCATGTTACAAATACAGGTCATCAGTTCAACACAACAGAAAACACCCTCTCAATAATGCATAGAGAAAACAATAATAACCGGAAAATAAAACATCTTAGAAGAAATAGAAATTATGAAGCAAACAAGAAATGAAAATCTGCTGAACGAGAACATGCCCTATCAGATCAACCCACTATACAATATATTCATTAAACACAACCAATACCCAATCAGCTTTGAAAATAGAACCAGTTCTGAAAAACCTAGCTCAATATTTTATACAAATATAATTTGTTGAGAACTGCCATAAGAGGTACACATTTTATTAATGAATGAGTCAATTCTTATCTTACCTCATACATCATGTTTTTTCAACATGGAAACGAGGTGTCCCTCTCATCCTCAGTCGATATCATGACTACCAGATTTTCATAAGTAATGCCACGAGTGATTTCCAAATTATCGATAAATTCACGACTCACGAAGTGAGGAGTGAATTTATCTAGAGAATTTGGAAATCAAGAGTGGCATTTGTTAGGACTATTTAACGAATAAAATTAAGCTGTTTACTCACAAATCATTATTAAACTATAGTTATTTTAAAATATTTATATATTTAATGTAAACGGCGATGGTTTGAAAACAAATGAGAAACGATAGGTACGCTTCTACTGCTTCATTTGTTTATCACTGCAACCAGATCATACTATTATTGCCAAAGGAACGCAATATTGTAAGGAGCAGCTTTTCTTTAATATGGTAATTATAACACTGATAAATATTGTGGTGAAAACACGACTCTGATTGGTTGTAAAACAGAAATCATTGAAACGTGATTGGTCATTGACTCCCATTTGGGGCATGAGTTAAATAGTCTGTATGAGTATCTTTCCTATAAATATTGAATTCAATTCTTTGTTGTTGTTCATTCCTTATTATGTATAGATTCAAAAAATCTTCAAAATATATATTTAGAATTTATAACAAGAGAAAATATCATCTATATATCAATATAAACATTTAAAAATCCAAGGATAAGCATTGGTGATGTGACATTCTAATAACTCATAAATAATAATAAAATTGAATGTTTCCTACCTCTTCTCATATAAATCATAGTGATTTATATGAGGAGAGGTAGGAAACATTTGATTTTATCATAAATTAAACCTCATAATGATTAATTCCTATAAAGTTAAATAAACCCATAAATAAATTGGCCAAAAATGGTGAAATGTGGGTTTCCCATAGCTAGACCTAAGATTTTTTTTATAAAATTTTCCATTGAAGGTGAAAAAATCATTGTCGATACAAAGTCTTGTATGATTTAAATATTCTCGTATTTATTTCTCTTTCTAATTTCAAGGAATTTAGTCATTTTAAAAAAAAAATTTAACATCTTTCCATATTTTATTGTTTTAAATATTTAAAAAAAAATTAATACAAAATTCAGGTTCATAAACTGTTATAATTAAGAAAACCAAGGGAAATATATTTTAATCAGTTATTAAACACATTTTAATTAGTCGTTAATGGTTCTATTAAACTAGTAATTATATAAGGAAAATCTTTATGTTATAGGACATATTGATTGGAAGTCATATTTCAAGCTTAACAGGATGTACAGAAAATATTCCCAATACCAAAGCTATATGATCTAGGTTAGAAAAATACCATTAGTGGCATAGAATTTGCTTGAGAGAGAGAAAGTAGGTTGAACACAGGCTTCAGAATAGATTTTACAGTTAGGGCTTCAGAGGGAGCAATAAAAGAATAGCCAGGACATGGACGAGTGTCTGTCCGTCTGACCATGGTGGTCCTGAATCGACATTAGGTAAATCTGCATAATGTTATTCTTAATAGATTTTTGGGGACACTGAAATTAATATAAAGGGTAAAAAATTCTAGATTGTATACTTGAGAATAGGAGCCAGTTGAGGTTAGAGTGTTAGAAAACAATAAAGTTTAAAATAATGTCTATGATTAAGTCGGGTCATGTGGCAGAGTTTCAACCTACTGTCATGTATATGTTTTCTCTTCTTCTCTAGCTAAGTATAGAAAGTAATGTAGAATAGATTAAGTTAGTTTAATTACTTTTATTGTAGCCTATAATTTATAGCTTATAGTTTTAAATATAGAGTGTTGAAGTTATTACTTATTTATTTATAATCTCACTATCCCTTTATACTAGAGTCTACGGCTTTTCCCGCTCGGCGAATACCAAAATCCGTAAGTAAAACACAAGCTACCAAAACCGACGCACGTAATCCATGTTCCAAGGTGCTTTAAGCCCTTTTGGGAGCCTCCAGTTTATAATATAAACTGAATGATTTCTGAGAGAAGTGCACCCAAATTTAGGTAAATTTTATAGCCAAAATAGATAAGAGTTTCTTCGTCTTAAGTCTATCTTACCTTGAACTTTTAGACTGGATATGAGGAGAGGCATGAAGCATTTTAATTTAATCATCTATCTTACCTTATAAGTTTTGATGTTTCAAAAGTGAGATGGAAAGGAAAATGGCCATGAGGAATACCTAGAACATGATGGAGTATCAAGTTAGGAAGGGCAATAGACAAATTATTAAATTGAGTGATGAATGAAATAATAGGATATAGGAAGGAAGAATGCAGTAATTGGATAACAGATTAAAACTTACTTTTTAGCGTAATCTTCAACAACATGATCCCTAGCTGTACCAGTGATGCCATCATGATGCTGAAATAAACTTAAACTTCTTCTTGCATCACTCAATAGCTTAGTGAAACCTGACTCTGGTGTCAATAACCATTCAGATGATTCTTTAGTACCCCAAGCTAAAGAAAAACAAAATCTCAGCAGCTCTGTAATGACAATTAAACATTATCACTTAAATATGGACATTTTTTATATTAAACTGTTAATTTATTTATTATTTAATATTTTTATTATTCTATGAATGTCTGGAAGGTAAATAAATTTTTTTTAGCACAATCAGTCAAAATTTATGCTGATGATGGTCTTCAAGAACATTCCAAACATGATGATCTTATATTTTAAGGGGAGATTTAAAGTTTTCAATTTATATTTTGACTTATTCATGCTTATCTCATAGTGTCAATTATCTTTTACGGGGAGATGTAAAGTTTCTGATTCATATTTTGACTTATTGATGTTTGTCTCATAGTGTCAATTCCAATCAATTTTCTATAAAATTTATAATATATTGCATTTATTTTTCCATCCATCATTTCATATTCTGTATGGCTTTAAACTTAAGCATAAACATACATAATAAATACAAACCTTATGTATGAGACCAGTACACGGTCCATGCGCTTATAAAATGGGCGAGAAGTATAATAGCCACTCCAATAGTGATCATCACGATCTGCATAAGTGAAGAAATCTCCTGATAGAGATGGAAAATTTCTCTGTTTGCTTTCTTCTTTTACAGCATTGAAGAAATCACTTAAAGTACCAAATTGTGCCTATATAAATATTAAATAATATATATATATGTCTTTGTAATTCAACTTACATTACAATTTTTATGACAATACATCATTTATACACCGGAATCTGGGAATTGTGTTTATAGAGCAGTTGATTACAATGTGTCAGTCTATCCCTACCTACATCCTACTGAAAAGCAAAGAAGTAGCAGGCATATATTACTGAGCAAAGCAAAAGATCCCACTCTCAATACTGAATAGAGTAATACCATGTAGTTGTGGTAACTGTTACTTAGGACAGATGGAAAATGAACAGAAGAGAATGTGAAGGAAACACATCCAATACTGTAAACTAAACCAAGTGAATAAATTATCCCTCCCTTTATATTAAGTTGAAAACAAACCACATTTTTTTGACAAAACATCAGATTTTGCCAAAGTGGAGTAAATAAAACATTCTTGGATTAAAGAAGTGATAGAAATTGCAAAAAAAAAAAATCAATAGAAATGAAGGCTTTATTTTAGAAAACATTTGGAAATGAGTCCTATTCGTATATCCACAATATTCCTCAACCCTAACCTAGATGACGGGTTCCCATTGGACAGCAAAACACCAATAATGAATGTGGCCATCAGATATGGAGATTTGAGGCAATACATATCTTCTCTTCTCTTCTTCCTTCCAAGTATTAGGCCAAGGCCTGTTACGATCCTATAGAAAATTTCCCTCCAGCGTTTCATAGGACGGCCTTCCGGGAAATTCTCGTATAAGATTTGAAAGCATAATAATAATCCCTTCGATTGGTTGCTGGGCCAAAGGAAGGCAAGACCAGTGATGGGGCTGCCATCTTATAGCCTCTGGTCAGGCTTTTCTGGAGAAGAAAAGAAAATTAAAGGAAAGAAGAAATGGAAGAAAGGAAAGACTCCCTAGCCCTCGGATGCCCTAATAGCGTTGGGGTCGAAAAAACAAGAGTTAACCAAGAGAGGTTAGATAGTAAAGTTAAAAGAGTGCAAAACACAAGTAAGTGGAAGAAATGTTTTGCACAGCTTGGGCACCTTGTGGTCGCCCATCCACATATCCCCTAGATGAGGACCTCTAACAAACAAAATTACTCTTTTATACATAGTAATCCCATAGACTTCAATAACATAAATGTATAAACAATTTTTCAACTAGAGAGAAGAAAGAAGAAGAGAAAATGATAATAATAATAATAATATAATGTTATAATAAATATTGATTTCAGAAAATTGTATTTTACAAGTCAAGAGTATATTCAACCTGGAAGTTAGTAAATAATATTTTTAATGCACTAGATTATTATTTCAAATTTTATAATGAAAACTATTATAATAATGTTAACATAGAGTCTGAAACATTTTTGGGTATTTCAAAACAGGAAATCAATGCTTGGAAATATCCATTTCAAGCATCATGAGATTTTGAATATGAGCATTTGGATAAGAGATTCCTTAGTTTTGAATTGGAATAGGAATTTCCTTGGCAAAATATCATCAACTCTCACACCTGTGTAATTTTTTCCTATGGGAGCACATGAAATAATTGGTGAAACACTTGTAGAAACTAAGGATAATCTACTCACTAGTTGTATAGCTGAATTATTATCCAACAGCACACCAAAGTATACAAGAAAGTGGTGGAGTATATCAGAATAATAACCATTTTATAAATAAAATGGTTTATTTTAGGAAGTAATATTTTGAGGATCTTTTAATCAAGTTTTTTTGAATCTGTAATCATCTTACCTAAATTGAGGTAAGATGATTACATCCTCAAAAAAACTTGTTTATAAATAAAAACTATAAAATAGTCACCTTATAGGTCCGTCTCCTCAACTTAAATGTTTTAACACTCTGTAGGCCTTTCAGGACTAGTCCTACCATCAGCAGAATGAAGTAGGTCTGTATTTGTTGGACCCACGTTGAAGCCACTGCTTAGTTGTGATTATTTTGTATACAGGATTTTGTGAAACTGGGTAAGTTCTCATTCAAAATCAGGTTTTATCGATTTCTTTTCAAATTGCAATTTCCTCCAGTATATTTATCCTCGTTTTATGTTTTCTCTGGGTAATATCATGAGGGCATTATCGATGTTATGCATATGGTGTCCTGCTTGAATTATATGTTTTGCGTAACTCGATTTTCCTCCATTTGTAAACAAAATCTCTAAAAATGTTATTCAAATCTAACATTAAAGCTTCTTTTATTTAACTTTTACAGGAATGCAGGGATTGTGACAAAATTTATATTGGAAAAACGAAAAGAAATTTGAAAACAAGGGTGAAAGAGCATCTTAGAAACGTCAAAAATGGAGAAGTGGAAAAGTCAGCAGTAGCTGCTCATGCTTTGGTCCGAAAAAACATTTAATTGAATCTAATTAAACAAAAAGACAAACAAAAGGAACTTAAGGTTTGGGAAAAGATCCGCATTCAGAAAAACAAAGGAAAACTTATGAACTTTGAAATTCCGCAAAATTTTGACCTGATCCAGAGGTTCATCGGTCCACCAACAGAGGGAAGAAGAAGAGTTTCTTCCGATCGACATAACATCAGTCGCCAAAAAAGTACTGAAGATGAGACCATTATGGTCTCGAAATCGCGATCTACTTAGAAGATTTATATGAGGAGAGGTAAGAAAAATTTAATAATCAATTGAGTTGGTGTTTACTTGATGAAAATCAATATTTAATTAAGAAACATTTAATTTTACCATAAATTAAAGCTTCTGTTAGTTTTTCCAAAGTAAAATTTTTTACAATCTGTGCCCATTAATTTGCATAAGCCTTTATTGTTAAAATAATTTTTTTCTTCAATATTTTTATTTATTAAATTGTGTAATTTATTACAGTTCTATATGCTATATTTATATTCTTGTCAAGCTTTTTTAGTATGTTGGCTAATTTTTAATGTTTCTTTGCCTGTATATGTGAGGGTTATCCAATTCTTGTTATTTTCGTTGGATTCATTCTCAAGTTTGGTTAAGTGGAAATGTTATTTTTTCTTGTTTGTTTATTTATCATGTATATTATAATGAATCATGAATAGTGGCCACTACTTCGAACAGTTGTTTTGCAGATTACATTTTTTAGGGTATAAAAATCAAATGAAGCTTGCAAAAGTGACCTTCACAAATATTTCAAAGACCTTTCTAACTAATGATTTCTGCTTTCAAAACACTCAGTCTGAACTCTCATACTAAATTAATAAAAATATACATTTTACAGGTTGCCCATAAAGTCCCAAACATTTTCATCTGCACTACAACACAATAAACATCACATTAGGATAGAGTAGGACCTTACAAAGCCTAATGCAGTTCAATATATCCACTTTCATTATCAACACACTATTCCCATTGCTTTGTGGTTGCCCAGAAATGTGCCATAAGATTTGAGCAATAATGATCAAGCATGCTGCTCTTAATCCTTGTTTCAGGCGTTTCACATCTAGCATCCTGGTAGCATAAACTCGGCTTCTGATGAAACCCCATGCAAAAAAAAAGGGGAGTGATGTGGGGGGGAACGGGGTGTCCACATGTGATCCTCCCTTGTCTGATCCACCAGTTAGAAAAGGACTCATTCAGATAATCCCACACAATGTTTGCATAGAGAGGTGGTGCCCCATCTTATTGATAAATGACAGAGGCAAGGATACCATCCTGTTGTAACTGTGGCTCCAGGAATGACTGCAGCATCTCCAGATAGATGTGCCAGTAATTTTCTTTTCAGCAAAGAATACAAGGCCATAAATTTTTTCCTTCATAAGTCCTGTTACCACTCGGTGAATTTATTTGGTTGCTTCTTGGCCAGATTCTATTGTGTGTCTGTTGATGACATCCTTGACATGAGATGTACGCTTCATTACTGAAGAGAACATGATTCATCAAGTTCTCCCCAACAGGTAATAGATCATGGCACAAGGTGCTCATGGCAGCATAGTCTTAATCCTCTAGCTTGTGAAGAACTTGGATATGATAGACCTTCTTTTTTAAGAGTGTAGTGGCACTTTCCACACTCTGGATTTCAGGATGTTTAGCTCATGACTCAACTGGGGGGGGGGGTAGATGCCTTTGGACTTCTATCCATGTTCTCCCTTACCCTCTCTACACATTGTGGACTGACCAAATGCGCTGCTCTCATCAGCTACAGATCTTGTATGCCTGAATTTGTTACCACATGCTGAATAGTAAGTCTTCTAGGGGCATATTTCTGGTACTTCCCTCAGAGAGCCTCTGGATCTCATCATAGGCGTTGTGATGTATGATATTCCACAAGTGTGATTCTTTCTTCAACAGTCAACATTGAGATGTATCTTCATTATACAAGTATGGGACCCTGAATTTTAAATTTTAGATTATACAGACAAATGAAGATTTTATGAAAATGATATTGCTGGCCTCTACATATAAGGTTTGCAGGCTCAAACCTGCTTGGGGTTGATGGATTTTTAAGGGCATGAAAATCCTGTATATAGTTTCCTTCATAAGGGAAGTAATGCCATGCATCATAAATTTATGGCATGTAAAAGAACTTCAAGCCTGGAGTATGAGGCCTCTGAATAAACTTTATCAGCCCTTTCATGCACAGTTTTGAATTGCAATGTTAATGATCTTAACTCTTAAAAGCATAATTAAAAACATGCAAGAAGAATTAATACTAATTGTATTTATAATAACAATAATAAAATCTTGATATACCTCCACAAATAGATTAGGTTTACTATTCCAATAATCAAATATTTTTTGGTAATTATTATATTGGACATCCCATTCAGATGCATGATCGTAACGGAAGTCATCACCAAGTGGAGCTAGAACAACATTAGTTCGATATAGCTGTGCTTTCTTACGATACTGATCTAACAGCAATGCCGCTCTGAAAATAAAGAAAAGACATTTAGATTTCACCTTAATGATAATCTCATAGTAATATATATGACAGGTTTTTAACAAAACACCCTCAGGGGTCCCCATCTAGGGGATATGTGGATGGCAACCACAAGGTGCCCAAGCTGAGCAAAACATTGCTTCCATTTATTTGTGTTTGCTCCTTACTTTTATCTTTAACCAATCTGGTATTTCTTCCTTTCTAGTATCAGATCCCTCTTTTACTTTCCTATCCAGTCTCCCTTGCCTGACCTCTTGTTTTCTTCGACCATGATGGTATTAAAGTATTCGAGGCCGAAGTGTTCACTTTTGTCTTTCCTATAACCTTGTGGACACTCACCTTGAAATTCCCACATAAGCTGCATATTCAAGCGCAGCCCCATTGCATCTTATAGCATAAGTATGCAATGGATTCGTGTTGTGTGGCTGTGGCTGGGTACACATAATGAAGATGAAGTTTTAACAAAACAGCTTGAATAATTCTTTTTTTAACAATGAGATGACAATGCCAACTAGTAGGATAAAAATTATACTATATTCTGAAAATATGTTTGCTTCAAAATCTGCCCAGATCAGATGTGGTAAAAGGTTAGAAAGATAAAGTGATCCCACTACAGGCCTCAGGAGGCCATTGGGGTAGTAGGAGGTTAAGCCTCCCTCTTTTTTCGGACAATCGGCACTTGATGTCAGCTGATTGACAGAACAGCATGACGGCTGCCTTTACCCCAAGAACAAGTGCCTGGTACTCATTTCCATTAGAGGCTGAGTTGACCCCAGGGCCATATTGCTGCCAGAAGGTTCGGGTCAGTTTAAAAATCCTGCCCCCACTGGGACTCAAACCCTCGACCTTCCGACTTGTAGCACAGTGCCTTAACCACAACACTAACAGCATGCCTCTGATCATATGTGGTATTTCCTTGAAATTCAGGGGGCAGTTTTTACGAGATGTTGCAGATTTATACAACTACCAGTTTCCAAATAACTTATTTCTTCTTGAACAAGATTAAAAAAAATCTAAATGAGCTCTTAAAACATGTTTCTAACATAGAGCAAGCCATGAAATGACTTGTTGAGTCATTGCAAATCTTTCACAATGAGGACAGAACAAATCTTGATAGCTTTTCGCTGTTCACACATGCTTACTTTCCTTTACAAAATGTATTTTGCAGTCTCTCGACAGCTATGGAATTATGAGACATGTGGGGAGTGTATTACTGCTTTCTCTAAGAATTTAAATAAATGAATACAGTAACTGCTCTACAATTTAAAATGTTTTCATTACTTCTCATTGAAGAGAAATTGGAAATTAAAAAAATCAGGCAGGGCTATGTCGGGGTGCATGGCCAATGTTTTTAATGTGAAATGTCTATGTCAGCATACTGGATTGAAATGAAAACCAGTCACTGACTGTGTACCAAATTTTTCAAATTCTGTTTTGAAATGTTTGTCTGTTGCATGCCAATGGTCCTGCATCACATCATTTTGACTGATGTTGATACCCATCAGCTCAGAGATGCCTTCAACATATGTATGAGCATTATCTTCACCTGCTTTGTCCATTGCTTTACGGTGTTGTTCACTAAAGCATGCCATGTCAGCATTGTGATGCTCCTGAAACAGTCTCGTTCACCCAGCAACAGTCATTGGGTTACCTGTGCATGGCCCATAACTTCCTCTTTCCAATGATATGTGCAATCCATATTTTTGGCTGGTTCTTACATAGGCTGAGGCCAACATACTGAATTTTAAGTTTTTTTAAACATGCTAACTGCAAGTATTTTACACAGAAATATTGTCCTAAATATACTTATTATTGCTTAAATTCATCAATCTCAAAAAAAATCTATATCATACACATGAACCACCATGTTACCATGACTGAGTCATGGGTTACAATGAATGAAAAGGAGCTAGAGTGCCAGTTTTGATCAATTAGTGCAGTGTGCTTTACCGCCAACCTATTTGGCTACAAGGCAAACTAAAACTCAATATCCCTATCAATGAGTTCACCATATATGCTAAATAAGACAATGCACTTATGTCTCTAATACCTAACAGTTAGGGAGTTATTAAGGCAAGACATTAAGACGTTTTCGTAATGGTACAAGTTTCTGTTCTGGTATCTGTATATTTCTTCAGTATGATTTTAAGATGTTCAAGTCAAAATCTAGGAAACCCCATCCTAGATCTGAATATAAAAGAGACAGTTTAAGGATAGCCAAGAGTGAATTTTGAGTGAAAATTGACCAAAACACACATTTTGTGTTTTTTATCTCTCATAAAATTCTCCTAAGCTTCCTGTTCAAGAAAATATATAACTTTATCGCTATTTTGCATTATTAAAGCCTTGGTGGCCATTTTTAAAACTCCCCCAGAACTAGTGGAAAAAAATGATATCAATATATCAAAGATTCGCATCAGATGTATTATTGGAGAGATGCACAAAAGGAAAAACCCCAAATGGTAATGAGAGAGTCTACCATACAGTTAGGCACAAATATCCAAAAGAAATATTTGTTTCAACACAGAAACTGGAACTGTGTATCATTAAAAGCAGTCAGAAGCAATGAAAAACTTTCTAGCCTTTTTTTTTCTCAAAGTGTATTTTTCAAGTGCATGCCCATTTAAAAAAAGTTCCTTGCATTGCAATTTTTTGCCTTATTCAACTGAAATTTTCAGCACTTATCTGTAAGAATACAAAGAACCAAAATTGCATTGGATTTTAATCAAATTCAAAATGCTCATGAGTTATGATTTTTTATATTGTCATATTTATCTCAATTTTCTGCCAACATGAAAAATCAGTTAATTTTTTTTTTCTCAAAATGTATTACAGCACAGAAGAAAAATGCAAATTTAGAAACAATGCGTATAACGAATATCCTGACAAAATTGGAACAAAATATTGAAAATTGTACTGCAAGGAACTTCTATAATTAATTAAAATAAAAAGAGAGAAAAAAAATAACGTAACTTGCGAACTAATATAACAAATCACATGACATTTATCATAAAAGTTATTCACACAGGTAGACATCTGTGGTAAAAATTTGAAAGAAATATCTCTATTAGTTCAGAGTTTCAAAATTCACTCATGGCTACCCTTAATGTAAAAACAGACAATTCACATGAATTTTCAGACAGGATGAGTATGAAAAACATAACTGAGTGGTTCTGAAGTGACATTTTGCATTTTTCTTTACTAGGGAAAATCTACGGAGACATTTCTTCACCTGAAATAATTAAATTATCTGGCATAGAAAATAAAAAAAGCATGAAGCTTCAAAACAACATATCCAAAATGTTTTTAATCCTGCATCATTCTTGGGTATATCAAATGTAGCTCAACAATTGGACAGAAATTACATGAGTAGAATCATTTTGTATTAATGAACACAATAAATATTTTGAACATGTAGAATATTTAACACTAAATACTGTAATAATATTTTTGTTTCCAAGTGCAAATACTATTATCTGATTCCACGAGCTTCAAATGTAAGATACTTAGATTGTAGGGTGGTGTATTCTTTTACTTTTTTGTTGTTTGAATTTCTTAACTTATTATTTTTATTCTCCTTTCCAAAGCCTTTTAATCTGGCTATGTGTATTCAGTAATAATTCTTGCTGCTATTATGCTTGTGCACTGTAGGCTGGCAAAATTTAAAAAAAAATCTAACTGTGATTCAAATAAAAAAATAATTTAATTTAGATCACAAATCAATGATTTAAATGATGACCAACCCTGTTAGGTATTTTCGATTTATATAATGGAGGAATTCAGGCTCAACCAAAACAAATTTCTTATATAGGCTCACTTATGATTTTTGGTCTTGCTCCTATCCATTCAAGATTTTGGGCTTTTTAATATAAAAATCCATTATAATGCAATAATTAATTTACAAACTAGCAAAATAAACGAAAATACTATATTTTATTATACATTTCATAGATCTCAATGATGGATAAGTCATATTTGAAGAGAAAAATTATATGCTCAGGCTGGGACTCGAATCCAGGACCTTTGGCTTTCCAGACCAATGCTCTACCCACATGAGCTATATTTTTTTTAATATTGTAGGAAATAACACTATGAGGTTTCATTTAATTATTATGAGTAAGTTATTTTGACTCACCTCATTTTTTTCTGCAGACTATAGTAATGCAGTGTAGAATGGATCGACAATGTCGCATATATGCAACAAAACTATATAGTCTGCAGAATATAAAAAAAATATGAAGTGAGTCAAAATAACTAACTCATAATAATGAAAATACTATAAATAACTTTTACATAAAATGTTAATGTTTCACTAAAATGCATAATGTCAGTTGATGATCAAACCTCATAACTCCATTCAAAGAGTAAAATCAGGATTTTTGTATTATTCGATAAGCAAAGGCATCACACTGCATGCTGTTAAAGTCTTGTAACTCTAGGATGATTTTGCTGCCATCTATTAACAATTACAAAAATATGCATTTCATTCAGGCCATTAACCAAGGGCCGTCTTAGGCCATGTAGGGGTCCCTGGGCACACAAGAATTTAGGGCCCTGTTGGAAAGTAAGTAAAGTGAACGACAAAAACATTTTGCTGCTATGATCTTATATATCCATATGGTTAATTGGTACGAATCAAATATACATATGTTATTAATTAGAAAAGTATGCTGTTGGTTTGAATTGGTTACGATTACGATAATGGTTTCTTTCGGAATTTCTGTTGTGCAAAATCTTCTGTTTATATTCACAAAGTCTATTTTTTGAAGGATATCACTTTTCTATGCACATAATTGACAAATTAGTTACTCGTTCTTGTAACAGTGCTGTTCATTATTAATTTTTTATTATCTTTAACTGTGAAAATGAGCGCTCTACACTACAATTGACATTCATTAAGCAATGGAATATTCTTGTAACAACTTCAACATTTGGAAACATTCCTTCTAATTCATCAGATTATTAGTTTATGTAAGATTGGGTTACTCAAATCCGCTGATTCCTTTGCTATGTTCTTTAAATACTGCCTTAAATAAAAACATTCTGATTTCAGCTCATACGCCTATGCATTAATGTCTTCGTGATAAAATTCTCCAAATTCTTTGTATTTTTTGTCAACTCGTCACAATCGATTGTTACAAGTATTAACTGACAAAGAAATTAAAACGATTGTCAATTTCTTGGTATGCTACCGAACAATTTTTTAAATGTGCATACAGTGTGTAGATTATAGGAATAAACGTATTCACACAAAATTTTTCTTTGCCATTCAACTGTACAGTCTCTGATGATCCTTCAAAAAGAAGTGATGCATGTGTTATGAATTCTTTTTTCTTTCCTACTTATCTTCATAGTCAGCATTTGGATTTTTTTAGCAGCCGATTCGCACTGATCAAAATTTTTGGGTACATTATTGACATAATCGATCAGAGATGCGTAAAGTTGTATTGCAATATACATGGTCACAGTGCTATTCTGTAAACTTAAGCTTGTTCTATTCATAATTCCCAAAAGATATTCCATATCTCTCGTTAGAAGAATAGTCTCATTATTGTATTTTATTTTTTGCTATCCTTCAGATATATTTAAATAACCATTTGCAAAGCATTAATAGCATTAGCACGTGCAGGTCATCTAGTATCCGGGAGAGACTTCAGGACTGTATTTGCACCCAAATGCTCTGTTATAATTTTCCAACGTTTGGTCTAAGCCGAGAAAAAAAAATTGACAATTTTTGGATAAACTGAAAGTATGCTAGTGCATCAGAAACTCGTTCAACAGCCTGAACACCTACTAAATTTAGCGAATGTGCCGCACATGGGACAAAAATTGCAAGATTCACATATTGCTTTTATTCTTGACTGAACACCCTATTACTTTCCAGTCATATTTGATGCATTATCGTAACTCTGCCCGCAAACAATATTTTATAGGAATATGAAGGTTTTAAAAAAAAATTAAAATGGTTCCTGCTATGTGTTGTGCATTATGTTCATCCATAGGCAAAAATCTCTCAATGGGCTGTCTTTTAGTATCTAACGATGAAAGTCAGTTGGTCAATGTGGGGGAGATGTGGCATAGAATCCATCCTAATAGAGTAGTATTTTGCTGATTTTAGTTCGTTAACAATTGCTTTTAATACCTCCTGTCCCATTATATTAATAAATATATTACAAATATTTGCAGACAAATATGATGTACTTCCTTTTCCACGATTTCCGCAGTTTCGTATATGATCAGCAAGAAAAGTATCAAAGTCAGTAATCAGTTCTAAGCATCCCAAATAATTCCTGTTATTGTGAGACCCCAATACTCATTATCACCACGAAAAGCAAGACCTCTTGAATAAAAAAATTTCACTACTGCAACAATTCTTCTAAGTTATATTCTTCAATAATTGACTGCTGTATTATATTGGGACAGCAACCCACTGTCAACTCGTCCGGTAGTTTTGCTTCTTGCGACATAATTCATCATTAATTGTCTGTGCTGTAAACTGTTCTCATGCTCCATTAATAAGTTACTTGTAGGCTATGCTTCAAATCTTTATATCCATTCAGAGAACTCAAATTATGTCCAGTATCAGTTATAGTATTTAATAGATGGAAGCAATAACAGTACACAGGACCTCTTCAACGGTGAATTAAAAGAGCCATTTTCTTTCTAAAGACTCACCATTCGTCACTTTACGGGTGAAAATATTTTTAGTCAAGCATCTAGTTTTTGTTTTACTGCTTGAATCTGGAAAACTTGTAGAAGTTTCGGACAAGTTACAATTTTTATTTTGGAAAAAACTCTGATCCATTTCGAATCCAAATATCGCGTACTTCTTCTGTTAAAATTTCACCACAGAACATACCAGGATCAAGAGATACATTTTCAAAGCTTGTAGTTGTTAACTCACAGTAGCTTGAAATGGAAGGTTCAATATCTGATGTGTGTTTGTCATTTTTGTCACACTAAAGCTCTTTTTCCCGTTGATATTCAGAAGTATTTTGATCTTGAGGTTATGAGAGTGAAGAATCAATCAGTCTATTTGTTTCTTCAAACCGTAAAAAAAACGAAGTGAGTTTAGAAAGTCTTTGGTTACCTTCTTTTTGAGCTGGAACTATTTTTCTTTTTCTTTTTTCTGTGAATCACTTAAATATGTTCTTTTTGACATAATGAAATAATGGTATAAACGAACACGTCAACACTATCTATTAATTAAATTAATTTCTATTAAACAAAACAAAATCTATATATAAGCATTCTATAGACTGTGCAAGCTTGACTTTGCAATTGAAGTGGTTTGTGTAGGTGGTTGCTAGATGGCGAAGTTTAGCTATTTATGCTACAAGACACAGAAGTGGCCAGTTATGGCATGGGCAAGTTCCAAAGCTGAGTCGATGGGGCAGCGCTGTGGCAAACAGGAGAACGAGTGGAGATTAATTAATTATCCCGAGCATAGCGTAGTTGTAAGGGAATCATGGCCCCCCTGTGTCCTTATGTTAAAGATGGCATTGCCATTAACCTTAGGCCCAAAACTTGCATCTCTGGCAGGGAGAGAAATAGTGAGGTTTCATCTGCTCTAATCTCAGACCCAAGAACTTGCATCTCTGGTATAACACTTTTCAGAAATTAATTAAAAAAAAATAGATTTTGATTAAAAATAAACTAGTTATAAGTTTTTTTTTCTTCAATTATGAAGTTTTGATTGCTAGCCTACAATAACATGAATATGATTTTTTATTATTTATTTTGGCTTCCTTGATCACATTCCTGAAGGGATTTGTAATTTAATTTAAGCCACATGGTGCACAATATAGAAATCAGAAAATTGATAAACCACTGAGCTTAGGATTGAAAATTTCCATATTTAGAATTCCAATCCTGCCAGGCACTGACTTAGATCTATCATCAGAAACAGACATGTCTATCATTTCAGTCAGCATGGCAAGCACACTTCCAATTATTATTTTAAATGTATTCATTAAATTAAAAAAATACTAGAAATGCCTTAAAAGTCAATAATAAAAAATCAACAATAATGATAAATATGAAGTAATAACAATAATAATATTTTTTATTGTTAATAATAAAAATTATTATTACCATTATCATTAAATAAATTGCATTTTTTTTTTTCAGACATAGGGACTGACTATAGTGGAGCAGGAGACCTATCCCTATATGAATTGAATAATTGGGACATGGCCCGATATGAAATAAACACTAGTAAAATTATTAATGAGATGTATATTCTTTTATTTTTATGCACAGTAGATTTGAGCTGTTATTTCTTTGAGTAGGCCTTATACATTCTTCCATTTGTTAATTTTAATTGTTATTTAATTTTATTCTATTATTTGACATTATTTTCATTATTGTTCAGTTTGACCCACATAATTAATTGTTTAGTACGTACTATTATTGTAATTTTTTTTGTATTTAAATGTTAACATATGTTTGTCTTGGTGAGTGGAAGAGAAGGCCACAGGCCTTAACTCCTCCAGGTCAATAAATCTATATTGTTTATTTGTTTCCTTCACTCACCTCATACTCATCACTCCCACACATGGGAGTTTATGAAGTTATGAGGTGAGTGAAGAAAAAATAAACAATATTAAAAAAACCTCATAGTGTTATTTTCTATCTACATAACTTAATAAATAACTCTATATTTTGACTCATATTTCTTCATTTTTATAGCAGATTGGTTTGTCACTTCTGTTGAGGACTTCTTAAGCATTACAACTGATACGAGTTGTAATGCATCGAGAACGTTGCACAGAAGCGACAAAGCTGGTCTGCATAAAATCTAAGAATATGAGGTGAGTCAAAATATAGACTCATTAATATTCAAAGGAAACCTCATAGTGTTTAATTTCCTACATATATTTCTTCTTCTTCCTTCCCAAGTATTAGGCCAAGGCCTGTTATGATCTCTATAGAAAATTTTCCCTCCAGCGTTTCATAGGATGGCCCCAGTGATCTTGTCCTCTTTGGTATATAATTATAAACAATTTTGGGGATCCGATTTGGAACTCATTCTTTCTAGATTGGGTTTTCCATTTAGTTGGTACTGTTTAATATATTCCAAAATTGAACTAGTAAAATTGTTGTTATTCTTCTTCTTTCTTCTCAATTATTAGGCCACGGCCTGTTACGATCCTATAGAAAATTTTCCCCTAGCGTTTTGATCCTTCCGGAAATTTCGTATCAGACTTGAAAGCATATAAAGTCCTTCGATGGTTGCTGGCCAAGGGAAGCAATACCAGTGATTGGGCTTCATCTTATAGCTCTGGTCAGCTTTTCTGGAGAGAAAATACATAAAGAAAGAAGAAATGGAAGAACGGAAAGATCCCTAGCCTCGGATGCCTAATTCGTGGAGTCGAAAAAAACAAGAGTAACCAAGAGAGGTTAGCTAGTAAAGTTAAAAGGTGGCAAAACCAAGTAGTGTGGAAGATGTTTTGCTCACTGGGCACCTTTGTTTCGCCCTCCACTATCCCCTAGATGAGGACCCCAAAATTGTTTTACTATATAATTCAAATTATTTCAATGCTTGTTGTTTCAATAATTTTTTTTGGTTCTTCTCCCATATGGGAAATTAAATTTGTGGCTTATTTTTTTACGGTTTTTATATAAGAAACAAATTTATGTTACGTACCTTGAGCTACATTTGTTCTAATTGTCTGGGGTGAACTTCCCCGGCCATGAATACCA